>OZ025240.1:17684020-17731520 GCA_964019155.1 Osedax fenrisi | reverse complement strand
TATGTGTTATATAATACAATTATATATATATAGACAATGTCTATTATACATGTCATATATGACAATAATTGACGATAGCACGTAAAGATTTGACTGATGTTTATATCATAATATATCGAACTCGGTATGTATAAACATACTAAACAAATATATGATAACATGGATATATTAAGAAGTCTATGATGTACACAAGTTATAGTATATATATACTTATATATATACTGTAAATTATTTATATATTAGATATCTAAAATATGTATTTATGATATATATGAATGAATTATTTTATTTAAACAAACCGAATTTAGAGGTAGTTCTCACTGCTGTATAACGTAACGAACAAACAAATAAACAAAATACAAAAAAACATTAAGAATTGTGGTTATTACAAATAAGTGATTTTATAATTTAATACAAAAACAATACGATTATTGTATCTTGCGTAGATCATAATTATGGTAAGATATTCCACATACGAGGTACAACGGAGGAGAATGCTCAAGAACTGAATACATTTCTAGTAACACCTCCGACGGAGGTCCTCCGTCTAATAGAACATCATCGAATGTTCTGACTTACATCAATAATTCCTGAGGTTTCAAAAGATGGTTGAGATATCCAGGCTTACCTTTTACTAAAGTGTTTGGTGCTAAGCATAATAAACGGTGTTGCATCGCTTTCTAAATGAAAGCTAATTAATATTATGTTGGTGCATATATGTAAGCGTATGGTCGCGGCTATTAATTCGTAATAATAATTAATAAATAAATAATAATAAATAATAATTCGTATAGAAGCGCGGATAATCATGTCTACTTTTTTATATCAGTGCTATTAATGACAATAAAAGTATTCCACCGTAATTTATTCTAGATAATACAAGAGAACTACAGTCAACTCTCGATAAATCGGACTACGGATAATTCGGAATTTTCGATAAGTCGGAAACATTTAGTTGGTTTGGTTGGATTTGTATCTAGATCCATGTTAAATTAATCGGATAAGTCGGATAAGTTGGATTGAATAAGTCGGACTTTTCTATGAGTCGGACACATATTATATATAATTTATGATTTATATACTGTATAAATAGGAATTTTATATAAAATGTAAGAAATGTTTAATTTGAATAATGTATATTATAATTTTAGTAAGTAATATTATTGAATACCATATTTCATGTTATTGATTTTTGAATAATTCCACATTTTGGTAACCCTTTAACTCACGCTGCGCATCGCATATCTTATTGGATGATCTTATGAATCTACAATAAGTCGGACATCTCGCTAAATCAGACAATTGTCCCGGTCCCTTGCGAGTAATACGTATAGAGAAATATTTTCTAACATAAGCGATTCTACGAAAATAGTCATTTTCAGACCTAGCTATAGAATTCATGTGCTGACCAAAAGATAAACTACGTTCCATAATAAGGCCGAGATTACGGACAGAATCAGAAGGTAGTATGAATTACCAACAATAACCACAGCTGGGAAAATAAACGGTATTCGATATACATTCAGTAGTTCAGCTGAAGTAGTTTTATTTCTAAAACTAGTTTTCGATGTATTCACTAGAAGATCGTTTCTAATAAGCCGAAGTATATTCTGAAGTACATTATATGAGTTCCAAATTAGAGTTAGGCGAATTAATAGGAGGTTTAATGATAAACTGAATATCATCGGCATACATATGGTAACTAGTGTTAGAGAACTTATTAATAATATTAAATAGACGACACATAAATAGAAAATAATAAAAGCCCGAGAACCGAATACTGCGGGATATAGTATTAATGGGAGAAATAAAATCTTTGATTTTAACAGATTAAGTACGATCAGAGAAAAATGATATTAACCATCTTAGAGGAGTCCTTCGATGGCAAGATCCTTAATAATATTGTTAGAAAAAAGAGTTTTCCAGTGTTTGTTAAAATATAGAAAACTCTTTTTTCATAATGTAGAAAACTCTTTATTTAAAAACAGTTTTCTATCTACTAATACGGCCAAATACTCTATAAAAGAGTATTCCATAACAGATATAAAAAATACCAAAAGAGTTTTCCAGCGTTTAAAATTAATAAAACTCTTTTTTTATAATGTAGAATACTCTTTTTATATGATGTAGAAAACTCTTTTTATATAATATAGAATACTCTATTTATATAATGTAGAATACTCTTTTCTGTAGAATTGATGTAAATATTACCTAAATTATAGTTATATTAATTATTTAATATTGAACAAATAAAATATTATACCTTTTATTTATTTTAATATATTGATTATATTGTGGTTTATCGAAATTAATTATTAATAATTTTTTTAAAGGTATATTTTAAAGTTAATAAACTGCTTTAATAAATACTAATTAATAAATATTTATTTTTAAAACTTAAATTATTTAAGTATCCTATAGATTTTTCAAAATTATCAACTACAATTGTAATCATAATTATATTGATGATACAATTAGAATTCATGTTGAATAATTGATCGATATTGAATATTGTAGCAATTGAATATTGATTAAATATTGTATTAAATATTACAATTTTATTATTATTGAATTTAAGTTTTAAATATAACTTAAATGAAATTATATAATATATTGTAATATACAAATTAATACTTTCATTTTACGATACTATTTACTACACTAAGATACTAATATTTATTTTAATATTTTATTTTATATCTAAACCCATATCAACAACTTAACTTATTAATAGCTAGAATAATATTTTAGTAAATAGTTTTTATATGTATTAATAACTAGAAAACTCTTTTAGTAAAGAGTTTTTATATGTATTAAAAGTTAGAATACTCTTTTGGTAAAAAGTTTTTATATTTATTAAAAGCTAGAATACTCTTTTGGTAAAGAGTTTTTATATTTATTAAAAATTAGAATACTCTTTTGCAAAAGAGTTTTCTATTTGCTTAATGCTCGAAAAGAGTTATAATACAGGGACACTTGGAAAACTCTTTTTCGGTGGTATAGAAAACTTTTTTTTCTAACAGTGTAATATTTATAATAGATTAGGATTTAGTAGAAGGATGCTCTTCTAAAATAAGTGAAGCTTGTATCAAGTAGTGGTCAGTCAATAGGTCAGAACGTGTACACGAATAAATAAATTGAAGAGGACTAACGCTAGGAGTAAGTATAAGATTTAAAGTGTTATCACTAACATGAGTAGAACAGTTTATATGTTGACGTAAAATAAGAGATTCAGTCAACTGCTAACCTAGGAATTTATATACAATATATAGTATATAATAGATGGACAATGTAAAGTAAGTCTACAATATATGTATACGATGTATATTGTGTATAAAATATATGTAAATGCGATAAATAACGGTGAAGATTCACAAATAGTATACTATCTATAGTATATAAATTATCACGGAGTATACTACTACAACAACAACGCCCCTATACTACAAATATTAACGATGCGAGCTTGCTCTTCATTCTTAAGTTATCGGTAAACATAATACACAGGAGATCGGGATCTTCTGCAGCGGAACCCTTAATTCCACGGAGTTAATGATTAATAAATATTATTTCGTCGATATATTATGTTTTATCCGATGTAGTCATTGCTATATTTGTATGTATATGTGTATATGTATTTGTGTATATATTTATATATATATATATATATGTGTGTATTTATTTGAGTGTATGACTATTGTATAATATATATATATAATAACAATATGTGCGTGATACAAATTACAACAACTCGGTCACATGGGCACTCCATTGTTTGCCTTGATAACAATAACAATGAAAGGACACGCGCCTCTGAAGGACTCGGTCGTTATTATTACTCAGCTGCAGGATTAGGCCGCGCGTCACTCCGTACGCGTAGGGGGCACTAGTGGTTGCTATGGTTACTATAGTGGTTGCTATGGTTACGAAGCCGGTAGCCTATTGGTTAATTAAGCGGTGCACTACGCTATTATGGTAATAGTACAAGGAGTTATACTATTGGCGCATGCTCAATGATTGCATCATTAACTAAGTATTAGTATTTAAGACACACATACACACATACATATCTATTTATTGAATCACAATCGTACCCGTGTCCTACTGCTTGTGTGTTTAACGCCTTAGCCATCTAAGCTACACAGGCAGTCACATATATATATATATATTAGGTATATTAGGTACATGCATATTAAGGTAAGGTATGACGTAATATGACTCGTTACGCAATACGGATTAACCACGTGATCACCCGGGCGCGCGTGGATTAAACACGTGACACGCTAGTTCTTAATTAAATTGATGATAGCGACGCACGCACGCACGCACGCCGTGCGTCACGTGATATCTACAGCCGCCCGCAGTATTGCGTCATATCGATGACGTCATGCTAACGACAAGACGGTGAGCCGGTTGCGTAACAATTGATTAGTATAGTTAGGCGGCGACGTCTTACTTTAAATTAAAACCTCTATTCTAATTGACATGATTAATACACGTGTAGTGTTCGCATAATATTGAGTAAAGTACATAGAAATAGTATATATATGCACACATACACACACACACATATATATATATGAATGAATGAATGAATGAATGTTTATTTATACACAAAAATAACGTAGGACGTTCTCTATTGTGTAAACAAAATATATATATATATATACATTCTAGTAAAAACATTAACTTGTTTATTAATTTCTCCATTATTTCTTGCATGTTGGAGAGGAATGATAAATCTGATTTATTTATATATATAAATATATATATACGTATACTAAACTTACATAACTATACACATTGTCCGTATCCTAATAAGAGCTGTCCCAGGATGCATCATGGTTATGGATGCAACCATGGTTACGTATACATATGCCTTTGTTGTGTATATATATATATATATAATTACAGACCCATATACCAACTTCCGATTATCAGTAAGTTTATGGAACGTATAGTAAGCCGCCAGCTAATATATTATCTTAAAGATAATAATTTGCTTGAGCCCTTCCAGAGTGCTTACAGGAAGTCATATTCTACTGAAACTGCTCTCAACCATATTACTGATATGCTGTATAATTCTCTTGCTTCTTCTTATTGTGCACACTTACTGTTACTCGACCTCTCGACCGCATTCCATATACTGAATCACAATATCCTTACTGAGCGCATTAATGATCTTGGCATGGATTTATGGATCTACTTAAGATGGGTTATTTCATTATTCACTGATCGTACTTCATCTGTTAAAATCAAAAATGTTATTTCTCCCCCTAACAATATATACAATGGGGTTCCTCGTGGTTCAGTTCTTGGGCCGTTATTATTTTCTATTTATGTGCACCCTCTATCTAATATTATTAACATTAGTTACCATATGTATGATGATGATATTCGGCTTATCATTAAATTCTTATTAATTCGCCTACCTCTAATTTAGAACTCATAGAGTGTACTTCAGAAATTATAAATATTCATCTTAGAAACGATATTATAGTGAATAGTATTCACTGAATACATCGACACTGATCTACTGAATGTATCTAGAATAGCGATTAGTTTCCCATCTGTGGTTATTGATGGTAAATCGATACTACCTTCTGTTTCGGTATCATTACCTCGGCGTCATTATGGACAGTAATGTATCTTTTGGTCAGCGCATGAATACTATAGCTAAGACTGCACATTACCATTTACGTGGAATCGCCCGTATTAGAAAATATTGCTCTACGCGTATTACTACCCAGCAAACAGTAAGAGCAGCATAATAGCAGCATAACAGCTAATGCTAGAGCCTCAAATGTTTACATTGTGCTATTATGCTGCTATTAAATGTTTATTATGCTGCTATTATGCTGCTATTAATTTGTAATGATATTATGCTGCTGTTATGCTGCTGTTATGCTGCTATTATGATGATATTATGCTGCTATTAATTTTAAATGTCTATTATGCTGCTTTATGCTGCTATTATGCTGCTCTTACTGTTTGCTGGGTAGAACACTTATTAGCGCTCGTGTATTATCTAGAATAGATTACGGTGGATCACTTTTAATCTGTGACATTAATTGCACCGCTATAAAAAAGTAGACAGGATTATTCGCGCTTCTATACGACTTATTATATACTATTATTCTATACTATTATTTATAATGTTAATCGCCGCGACCATACGCTTACAGATATGTACCAATATAATATTATGTGGCTTTCATTTAGACGGCGATGCAAGCACTGTATACTATAGTATATAAGCATATATACTTAGCACAACAAACTTTATGTATGGTGAGCCTGGATATATAAACAATCTCTTGAAACGTCGAGCGATATTGAGCCAAATCAGAACATCGGATGCTGATCTATTAGACGGAGGTACTATAGTACCATAGTACTATAGTATAGTATACTAGACGTATGTTCAATTGTAGTATACGTATCGGCATACCTTCTCCTTCGTTGTTCCTCGTACATGGAATACAGTACCATAGGATCTACGCAAGATCCAATCATCCTATTGTTTTAAAATTAAATTGATAAATCATTTAAACTCTTCAGAGTTACACGTATACTTTTTTATATATTTTGTAATTTGTTTGTCTTAACTACAATTCTTTGGAATCAATTCGTTTTATTTTGTTTATTTGTTTGTTCGTTACGTCATATACCAGTGAGGGCTCCCGCTAAATGCGATGTTTTTTAAATAAACCAATTCATTTATATGTATTATATTTTATACAATAATATCTCATTTAAACTTATTAATAATTTAATACACTCATTTTTGAATTCCCCCTCATATTGAAAAATGCATGTATAATGAAGACTTTATGCATCACGTGATGTTATAAATATATACACTACATATATATATAGTATATATATATAATATGTATACAAATATAATTATATTATAACAGTAACGTATTAATTCATCAGCTATATATAGTATACTTCATAATATATAATAAATTTATATATATATTACAAAATGTAAAATCTATAATTATAGATATGTTATATTTATTATATTATCAAATTGATAATATCAATGTTGTACTTTATCTGTGTGACTCGTTATACCCTTTTTATATATAGGTATATACATACATCGCCTATGTGAGTAAACTCATTAATTACACAATACCATTATAACTGTATTATCCAATAATATGTTATATAATACTGGGTATGTAATATGTTAGTTATTTTATACGTCAGTTATAGTATATATATATATATATATATATATTTGTTCGGTATGCTTAAACCAAGGCGTTTAGTTATTAAATGTAAACCCTTGTTAATTATTGTACCATGTCAATTTGGGTATCAATTCATATCTATTTTGTCTTCCATATTTTTGTTTATTTTATTTTTTTTACCTAATAAACTATATATTATTAATATTATTATAAATATATGTACTATATTATGGTATATATAACCATATAGTATACCATATTATAGAATATGTAATATATATATATATATATACGTATATACAGGAGTGAACAGAACAATTCGGTGCGGTTCAATGATGCTAATTAAACTACCTGCAATTATTGTCGAAGCGTGCGTATAACTTCGTCATTGATCAGCATCTCTCGGAAGCTGGCCTAAAAGCATTCGCGTGTAATGTGTGAGTGTGCGTGTGTGTGTGCGTGTATGTGTGCGAGTATGCGCACAAACGAGTGTTCATATGTGTGTGAGTGTGCGTGTGTGTGCGTGTGTGTGTGCGTGTATGTGTGCGCGTATGCACAAACGAGTGATCATCTGTGTGCGTGTGTGTGTGTGTTCGTGCGCATTGATTGCATCAGTAATGACCTCGGCAAGGTTGTCTATATTATATATATATATATATATATATATATATATATATTTATCATATTATTATAATTTATATTTATATAGAAACGGCTAAATATATTATATATATATATATATATATATATATATATATATATATATATATATATATATATATATATATATATATATGTATATATATATAATATAGTTCAATAATATTGTTCAAATATTTGGAGGAATACCTTTATATCAAATTTTTAAATATATTTTTATTTTACAAAAAAAAGCAATAAAATGCATTATAATAATAATCATTCTATATATGTATAACAATTTCTATACTATTTCTAATTCTCTTAAATTTGATGATTTTGTAAAAATGAATTGATTAAAATGTATGTTTCGAGCTAGGAATAATGTGTTACCTAAGAATTTACAATTATTATATAAAGCTAAATATCATAATGAAAATATGTTTTATAGAATAAAAGTACAAACTGCTGTAGATCAGATTACCCCAACAAATAAGAAACATTACTAAATTGAATAATTTTAAAACAATTTTAATATCATTTATGATATCGTCTTATTAATTTAAATTTTATATTTTAGATTTCCTATTTTGAATTATTGTATTCTGTGATATATTAATTAATTTATTTGCTAGCTTATATTATCAGTATTTATTTTATAGTTTATAGCTTTTATTCATATAGTTTTTTATATTTTTAATTTGTTATACACTTTTTTAATTTTAGTGTTTTATTGGTTTACATTTTATTGGGTAACATATTATTCAATTATTTATTTTAAATACATGATGAGAATGATTGTGAGGATTTTATTTTTATTTATATTTTTGTATTTTGTTTTAAATTGTATATATTTTATATACCTTATGTACTTACATATTAATTCTATTTAAATTGTATTTAATTCTAAAATTATTCCATTTAGAAAGTCAAATTTTTATTTTAAATATTTAATATAAGATATTCACGAGTACTTTGTATTCATTTTTTATATGGCCTATAATTGTTCGTGTCGGAGATGAGAATACAATTGTTGCGAGGATACAATTGTTGCCAGTGCTCTTACTCTTGGCGAAAGTAAGTTACTTAAAGGCATTGGATATAGAAACTATATGGATATTCGAGGTAGATTTTGTATTACTATTTTTTTACAGATATCCTGGATAGAAATGTTATAATCAAATATTTTATTTAATATTATTTTAATTTTATATCTGATTTTTTCCCTTCAATCACATTAGTTGAACGACTTGATAAGCTATGTTTTTTGTTTATCCAGGCTAATGCCTAACTCTGATTAGTATTATTATTATATAAATATATATAGCCGTTTCTATATAAATACAAATTAGAATAATATAAAATATGAAGTACGCAATTTGTATAATAGAATCAATGTTTCGATTGAAAACAATAATGTATAGTTCCATAAAATACAAATATTATTTTTTGTATTACACTATTTTTTATAATTTTTTAAGAATAAAATAAATCCTGTTTTGAAAATCTAATTATGGAACTTAATATAATATAATAACATATAGTAAAGATTACTCTCTATATGTATAGTATATATCGTATACAGTAAACATAAATAGTTATAAATTTATATATATATAACCATTACGGATTTTCATAGAATAATCATCGCATATATATATGAGCATACCATATATAAATATATATATATATATATATATATATATATATATATATATATATATAATAATAATAATATATAATACTATTATACTATAATATATCTTAATATATCTTAAATAACGAGATTTTTGTTTTATAATAGAAAATGGTGACTTCATATCGATATTATGATGTAATCGTTGACAGCAATGATACCAGTTTAGCAATGTTAACCACAACTATCTTATATTACGTAATGTAATGTAATCAATATATATGAACGTTATGCAGTAGATAATATTGATATTTGTTATTAATAGTGATGGTACATTAATGTGAATATTTAAATGTGTTATTGTTCTCGAACTCTCTAAATTCAATATATATATACATGTATATTTCAATTAATTACGTAATACGAATAATATCCTAAATGTAATCCGCGGAGAACACGTATTACGTAACACATGTATTACGTAACACATGTATTACGCAATAGCTATATTACGTAATAGCTATATTACGCAATAGCTATATTACGCAATACACGCGTAACATGCGCATGCGCAGTACGGCACCCTCCGGTCAGTTAATCCGTTAAATAGCCGACACCACCCGCCCTACTTACACTATAAGCATAGTACACGTACCGTTCTATAGGAAGGTAGGCTAGTCTATAGGAAGGTGCGCTAGTCTATAGGAAGGTAGGCTAGTCTATAGGAAGGTAGGCTAGTCTATAGGAAGGTGCGCTAGTCTATAGGAAGGTAGGCTAGTCTATAGGAAGGTAGGCTAGTCTATAGGAAGGTAGGCTAGTCTATAGGAAGGTAGGCTAGTCTATAGGAAGGTAGGCTAGTCTATAGGAAGGTGCGCTAGTCTATAGGAAGGTAGGCTAGTCTATAGGAAGGTAGGCTAGTCTATAGGAAGGTAGGCTAGTCTATAGGAAGGTAGGCTAGTCTATAGGAAGGTAGGCTAGTCTATAGGAAGGTAGGCTAGTCTATAGGAAGGTGCGCTAGTCTATAGGAAGGTAGGCTAGTCTATAGGAAGGTAGGCTAGTCTATAGGAAGGTGCGCTAGTCTATAGGAAGGTAGGCTAGTCTATATAACTAATGCGAAATCGATGCCGAGTTAAGGGAGTTTAATCTAGTTTTTAGATCGAGCGAAAGAACGAGATCCGTTCTAAATCTGGATCGAAATTCAATACACTGTACCGTGGTCTAGATTCTCTCGGTGACTATTTATACGCAGTGAATGCGATTACGTTATACATGCAGGCTGCTCTACGTCGTTACGGTATAGGTACGACGCGGCGGTACATTATACTACATGGCGTACACGTATTCCGTACGTGATATGTTCACATCGGGCATTATAATAGATTTATTCAATTTAATCCGTTATAAACCTCAATATTATAATGGATATTGATATATATATATATATATATATATATATATATATATATATATACTGTATAGAGTAAATGCGTATTTTATAATGTAGATCATATGTAATAATACATAGAATGTATCATCATTATTTTAGGATGTAATATTGATTTGTAATTATAATTCATAGATAATTGTTTTCAACGGTAAATACTATAGGTATATAATACATATTCCGCGCTTCCCTGTACGTCGTATAGTGTACGCCGTACGAGTCATGTGTGTACGGGTTATGTTAAATATAAGCCGAGATAACATTATCAGATTGATAAATCAGTAGGCCAGCTTGTTATCATGTATGATGGGCATGGTATGTATACGTGGACGCGTATATTGTAGCTTATTAATAATAAATTATTATATATATATATATTAACTAGAATTCTAGTAAAAAATAATTCTAGTAATAACATTAACTTGTTTATTAATATCTCCATTATTCGTTGCCTGTTGGAGAGGAATGATAAATCTGATTTATTATATATTTTATTATATTTTATTATATATATAAATGATAAATAAATATATGTACTACATTATGTCCCAACATCTAAAGATCAGTTTACATCTAATATAATTATGTAGCCATGTAAAAAATAGTTTACATAACAAAATGATAATTACAATTCTATAAATATAATGCGTGCATCTGGTGGATGAAATGTCAACGGATTAAAATATAAATATCTCATTATAACAAATATATAAGAAAATATATGTTATAACAAGTAATAATAATAATAGAATATCCAGGTTTAATATATATATATATATATATATATATATATATAACATATGTAAGATATATCTATAATTTATTTATGTTATATTAAAAAATACCAATAAATTAAAGGATATATATACTTTAATATATATGCAATATATATATATATATATATATATATATATATACATATATATTACAGTATACAAGTATCACTCTATGAAATGATACCACTGTGTTCTTGTACACATCATAGCATATAACTATTAAACTATATCGTTATAGTTAACATGACGTTGTTGTGAACGATAATACTACATGTAGTAAATGCTTCACATATTAAATTGTATTTAAAATAAGATTATTTGATTATATATAATGCAGTCCATAACATACCATTATTTTAAAAAGCGAAAACTATAATATTTTTCAATAACTATTACCTATAGGTATACTATAGTATATATATATATATATATATATATATATATATATATATATATATATATATAAATATTATTTATATACATATACATTATTATTAGAAAAATAACTTTCTTTCTTAACATTATATATATATATAACTTTACGTAATTTTCATTAGACATAGGTTATTATTAGACCTAAATTATTCCCCATATTCCATACTAACGTCAATATCACCCTTCCATAATGTACTTACCTTACTCCTTAATACGCACGCACCACTAACTACTAAACTTCTATCAAAACTCACACAACTACACCATGGTTTTCTACTGAAATCGGACTTCAATAACGACTTGTTAGAAAAAAAAACAGAATCTACAACAAATCTCCTACTGATTATAACCTCTACCAATTGTATCATACTGTTTGTTTACAATTTTATAATTTTATAAGTTGTTTTTAAATAAAATATCACAATTATGATTAGGATATAGGATATAAATAAATAACGTAATAATACTCATTAATTCGATGACAAATATACAACTCGCGCAATACTTACTTAGAGCTAGGCTTAAAAGGCTAGCGGTGACTCACTGGTGGGGTGGGAGGGCGCATGATTGAGACGTGCCTAAGAATTATCTACGGTATATTTCTACCAAATTCAAATCCAACTACAATAATGATAAATTCAACTGCTATAAACATGACTACAAACAGTTCGATAAAATAACCAATAAACTAATCGGCAGAACTAAGGAGATCTTTTTACCTGACCTAAAAGATATTCTCTATACATATGCTCTACAGTATTCTAGATTTAATAATAACTGTTTTTGTTGAAGTTAATTACGTAATAATATTACGAATATTAACTGAAAGGTAATATGGCAATAAGGAAGGAAATATGCAAATGAAATGTGGGAGAGGAAGAACAATAATGTATATTTCCACTTGTAATGTGTTTGTAAAAGAGTAATATATATAATGCGTATACGTATATCTATAGGTAAAATCTATTTTTACAGTTAATTTATTAAAGGTGTATACCATTATTTCATGCCATAATTTAGGACCGGTACTTCTAGGGATCCGAGTATTGGGTACGGGTATTCGGAGAATAGATATAGGTTGAGAAGAAGAGGATTAGGGTGTGTTTTTCGTCATCCAGCTACGCACAACGCGCGACATCGAATTTTACAAGCCCTATTCACTACATGTAAACTTGTACGAGATATCGGACAGCGTTCGCCGAACAGCTAACTTCGCCGATACACCTTTTATTCCTATCCGCGAAGTTCTTCATTGAATTTGAATTCTAGAACGAACGGCGTCGCACGCATTTGAAGCTCCGCCCATGAGCTGAGTCATAAAATACGTCACAATCATAACGGTATTGCTATTTTTAGGTATGCGCGCATATATTTACCAATAATTATATGATTATCGACGAAGTTCGACGAAGTTCGACGAATGGTTGACGAAAAACACTTTGTAAAATTCGATGTCGCGCGTTGTGCGTAGCTGGATGACGAAAAACACACCCTTAGATTCGGTAAAGTGTATTTAGTTGTACGAAGCTAACGAATGAATCACGCGTATTAATCACTACGTGGTGACGACTTGTGAACCAGTATCTCACCCACACGGTTGAAAAGCTATAGCCCCTATAGGGGTCCCCTATAGGGGTCCCCTATAGGGCTACGCTGTATAACCGATGTAACCCCCATACGATGAAGCTAACTTATAAATCGGCAGGGTTAGTAGGAGGAAGTAGATAACTGGTTTAGTGTGACGAGTTGAATATTCACTCAGATAATAACGTTCTACTGACACCTCGGAAATTAAAGGAAACCTCGGTATAGTATATACAGTGTACAGTATACAGTGTAAGGTGCCGTATACTTATGGTAAATATGCAATATACGATGTGTATATATGTATATGATTTATATACAATAATATTAATGTATTTAATGATAGACAAGTGGTATGAGCAGAGTACAAATGTCATGCGCATTGCGCTCTGTACATCTATCTAGATGACACGCCCAGTAGCTCCGGCTGAGATCTTGAGCTTATTGAGAAATATATATATATATAAGATACATATTGAGTTTGATGACATGATAGTAATAATATGTGTTATATATGAGCTATAATACACTAGAATCACGTGTCTAGATAATCGGTTATTAACTAAGGGTTAGGAAGGTAGTTAACGTAGGCTAACGTTGCGCGTGTAAGGAAATTAGCTATAGATTTATCTAGTGTTTCTTACGTTAGAATAATTCACTGATGTCGTCATTATCTAATAATTACTATAGTATACAATATTATAATATAGTATATATATATATATGTGTGTGTGTATATGTGTATGTATGTGTGTGTATGTGTGTGTACTTATATGGAGTGCATAAGATACACCATTATGTTGTAATAACCCATGGTATTAACTATGTACAGGTGGTAAATGTTAATCAGTTGTTGTGTGCAACAAATGGTACATAAGGGTACTGGGCAGAGTGAATATACACTTTCATCCATGTACTCATAATGAAAATTAGCTTTATTATATTTTACTAAAATAAATGTTCGGTGATTACTAACTTTAAAGTTGTTACTATAGTATCAGTTCATGCATAACGTTGATACTATAGTAAAGTTATACTATAGTAAAGTTATACTATAGTAAAGTTATACTATAGTAAAGTTATACTATAGTAAAGTTATACTATAGTAAAGTTATACTATAGTAAAGTTATACTATAGTAAAGTTATACTATAGTAAAGTTATACTATAGTAAAGTTATACTATAGTAAAGTTATACTATAGTACATTTATATATATATATATATATATATATACATATATATATATATATATATATTAAATTATATTATATTAGTACTTTGAAAATATGCATAAACAACTGTAGAGAAATTACATTACAATTCGTGGTACATTTTTAATTCATCCAAATTACTTTACATTTAGTAAACACTTTTATTGTAAGTATAGGTAACTATTTGTTAACTATTCGATAGTATTAGGATGTAAAATGTTATTATATCATTGGTCGATATATGTAATCGATATTATTGATTCTGTGGTTTGCGCTACGACAATACATCCAATATTCGTTATTTTCTGTATATTTCGTAACGATATAAAGTATACGATTTATCAATGTACACAATAAGCGACATACGTATACAATGTATAAAATAAGCGACATATGTATACAATGTAGACAATGCTGATGATAATCATTATAATCACAATACCGGTGTATTGCCAATCGATAAGTGAAGGTGTTTTATCGCGGAAACATCACGTGATGAAGATGATGAGGATGAGGAGGAGGAGAAGGAGGCTGACGATCGATAAGTCACGTGACCGTATTCGGTGATGCGCATTAGTGTGTATATATGTGTGCGTGCGTGTATGCGTGGGACTCACGAATACACAAACAATTGTGTATGTTTTTGTGTAGGTGTTTGTGTAGGTGTATAGAGGTAAGCTAACTCGTGGAACGGTGTTTATGCGTTGTATATAAATATGTTTTCAAAGTACATATGTAATATAGACCGTTAACCTATGTACACAGTGTATAAGGCTTAAACAGCTGTACATTGGGTATTTAAAGTTGTGTCCGATGTATAAAGGGGTTGTTTACAGCCGTATTTGATGTATATACGGTATGCCGTAGTACATACACCTATATCCGATGTACCCTGAAGTGTATAAATCTATAGCAGATGTACACTGAAGTGTATAAAGCTATATCAGATTACACTGAAGTGTATAAAGCTATATCAGATGTACACTGAAATGTATAAAGTTATATCCGATGTACACTGAAGTGTATAAAGCTGCATCCGATGTACCCTGAAGTGTATAAATCTATATCCGATGTACACTGAAGTGTATAAAGCTGCATCCGATGTACCCTGAAGTGTATAAAGCTATATCAGATGTACACTGAAGTGTATAAAGCTATATCCGATGTTACCTGAAGTGTATAAATCTATATCCGATGTACACTGAAGTGTATAAAGCTGCATCCGATGTACCCTGAAGTGTATAAAGCTATAGCAAATGTACACTGAAGTGTATAAAGCTATATCAGATTACACTGAAGTGTATAAAGCTATATCAGATGTACACTGCAATGTATAAAGTTATATCCGATGTACACTGAAGTGTATAAAGCTGCATCCGATGTACCCTGAAGTGTATAAATCTATATCCGATGTACACTGAAGTGTATAAAGCTGCATCCGATGTACCCTGAAGTGTATAAAGCTATATCAGATGTACACTGAAATGTATAAAGTTATATCCGATGTACCCTGAAGTGTATAAATCTATATCCGATGTACACTGAAGTGTATAAAGCTGCATCCGATGTACCCTGAAGTGTATAAAGCTATAGCAAATGTACACTGAAGTGTATAAAGCTATATCAGATTACACTGAAGTGTATAAAGCTATATCAGATGTACACTGAAATGTATAAAGTTATATCCGATGTACCCTGAAGTGTATAAATCTATATCCGATGTACACTGAAGTGTATAAAGCTGCATCCGATGTACCCTGAAGTGTATAAAGCTATATCAGATGTACACTGAAGTGTATAAAGCTATATCCGATGTTACCTGAAGTGTATAAAGCTATATCAGATGTACCCTGAAGTGTATAAAGCTATATCAGATGTACACTGAAGTGTATAAAGCTATATCCGATGTTACCTGAAGTGTATAAATCTATATCCGATGTACACTGAAGTGTATAAAGCTGCATCCGATGTACCCTGAAGTGTATAAATCTATATCCGATGTACACTGAAGTGTATAAAGCTGCATCCGATGTACACTGAAGTTGATAAAGGGAGGTGTAAAGATGCTGCTTACGAGGCAACCGTCTGGCGCTGTGGTAATAGACGAGATGACCGATTAGTAATCAATAGCACCGCCAGGGTTGCCGCCCAGTCGATAATCGATGACGTAAGCGACGCCGGCGAGTTACGTCATCTTACGACTATAAACAATATACACCGGTCACGTGATTAGCATACGCCAAGTCACGTGGGAGGCGCGGCTAACGATTAATTGATCGTAATCACTCGTAAGCGATTAGCGAATAGTTAAATATGCATTAAGTTTAGCATCTCGCGCATGCGTTCGCGCGTATATCACGTGATTATGTGTATGTGTATATCACGTGCTTATATGTATATCACGTGATTATATTATTCAGAGAAATTTACGCATTTCGTGATAGTTTTAAAGTATTCAAAACTATATTTGTTTTGTTTTATAGTTTATACGTATATACATTATATAATATGAAATATAATTCACTGGAAGATTTGAAAGTGTTTTTCGTAAGATAGTTTCCATTTAACCAACATCTAATAGGCTAATTATTAGTAGAACCATGCATTGTGTGTGTAGTTAGTTATTGTGTTTTAATTTGATTGTTAAAGTATGATTTATAATGTTAGTCCGTATGTTTGTTAATATGAACATAGTAGATAAGTGAACCTTTGATTTTTGTGTGTAAGGGAATTCCTTAAGGTTACCTTAAGGTTATGGCGAAATAATATATGGAATATTTGTTATTTTTTATATCACAGAGGTTATAATTTACAAAGTAATGTATCTTTGAGGAAATATATATATATATATATATATATAGACAGAGAAAATTATGGGAGAGTTTAATTAACTTAACTTTGTAGGAAAACGGGGAAAATTCTGAAATATTAGGATATTTATATTAAATCGTTAATTAATTCATTAATTCGTTAATATGATGTGCGTTCCTTGAGAGTATGTTATTTGTGAGAAAGTAGATCATTGTTGGTGATATTCATTATTTATAGATGATTGATCTATGATATTGGTAAGATTGTTTGGATATTGATCGGTTATAAGTAAATTAATATTTATTAAGGTTGATTTTCAGGAAATACTATACAATTGCATATTTTAGTTGAATATGCATATTCAACCATGGTAATTACTTATACTCAATTAATTGTTAATTATTTATATAAATTATAAGTCACGAGTCAAAATGCGAATTTTTCTATAACAGTAAATAGTAGTGGATACATCGGATGAGGATATTTGGAGATTTAAGATCTTAAGGGATGAAAGAAGCTATTTTGAAGAGGTATGCGATTAATTAAATATATGTATAGCGGGGTATTACGTTAATTATGATCATGGTGAGTTATGATATATGATAGTATAATACATTTATATTAATTTTCGATGAAAAATAGTGATTACATTTATTACTGTATATGAGCAGGACATTGGAGATATAGTGGGATATTGTTGGTTAAATGATATGAAGTGTATGTAATCAATTAGAGAACATTCTACTCGTCAATGGGTTCGAGGTTTGATTTATTGATATAGTTTATTAATAGTTATATAAACACATAAAATGACATAAAACATTAATATAACAAATAAATGAATAAAAAATAGTATATATAATTATGAATTAATGGTATAGTATAGTGTCAAATAAAACATGTGAAAAGAAACTAAAAATAAAAATTCGAAAAAAAAGATAGATAGTTTTAAATAAATATGAAGGTCAGATTTTTAGTGGGTTTAGTTACCTTATTAAGCGGAATAAATCAAGTTTCAATCGGGTTATACTGGTGAAGTATATTTTTAATTTAAATAATTTTCGTTAATTAAAGTTGGTGCAGTCAACATTATTGATGGGTAAGATATATATTATGCTTAGTCACATTATAGTATATATATATATATATATATATATATATATATAAGTATATATTTAAGTGTATATTATATTATATAATATAAATTATATATTATTGTATATTGTATATAGTCTAGAGTATAACAGCCTATAAGCTCTAAAGTAACTGTCACTCTCCGCAGTTCTATTAAGGTAGGTGTTGTTTTTCTCTGGTGGGTTTATAAAGAACCCAGTAAATATACTAAACTAATCAACTATAAATCAATAACCTAAGAAAACAAACGTTATTAGTATTGTATTTTCCTGTTGGCCCCTCGCAGTTATTTATATAATGTATAAGTCTGAGACTTCCGAGTTGGGCATCCGCTATTTTTATATATGCTTCAATATATAAATATTACTATTATTATTATATTTTATATAATATCATATATATTACATTTATGATATACAATGTATTCAGTATTATATATTATGTAATTATAGGGTATTTTAGCCGATCATTATTTTATTATTATTTATATAATTAATAATATTAATAACTTACTATTAATAATGTATTCGAATATTATTATACGTGTTTATGCTTATACTTCTCAGCTATATTTGGTGAGTAACATTTTGGAAAGAGTTGTTATTCAACAATTAATCTCCTATTTAACCGCCAATAATATCCACCTTCCTCTGTAAAGTGGTTTTGAAGAAACAGCACTACTAAACGTAATTGATGTCATCAATTGTTAACCTAATACTAGTAATTTCTATCAACAATTCATGCTGGACATATCCAGTACTTTCGATACGCTTAACTATACAATTATAATGTCCCGTCTACCTGATTGGAGTTAGAGACCTTGCCCTCTCACTTCATATCTATCTGACCGTAGTAGCAGTATACATATATATATAATTATTTTTCTGCTCATTCTCCTAAGAAATATGGTGTTCCCAGGGATCAGTATATGGTCCTTCACTTTTCTGTATTAATTTATATCCACTACCATCTATAATATATAAATATCTAAATATATATTACCATCTATATGCAGATGACATATAACTATATATGTTTCTTCCAACTAAATCATCACCAGGTCTCAATTAGCAACTATCCATGTATGCTAATGAAATTATAGAATGGCTTTTTTCTAATAATCTTTTCATTAATACCTCCAAACTACATTGTTGAATATTTCTCCATCACCAACTTACTTACCCCCTTTTCTTATTGATAACATTATATTATATTATTCTCCAACTTCATCCAACTTAGGTGTACTTTTTGATTCTACTCTTTCCTTCATTCCTAATATTATTGCCATCACTAAATCTGCTAATTATCATCTTTTTAGAATTAGATATCAATTACGTATCTCTTACTAAAACTCTAGTTAATTCCCTTATCCTTTCACTCATAGATTATTGTTCCTCAATCTTATCAATCTTCCATTATCCTCTAGCTCTTCCCTAATTCTGGTTATACGTTCATCAATCCGAACAACATATAACCTACGTATTCGAGATCATTCATCTACTTCCTAATACCAACATTTACCTCCTATTCTTATTGATAACATTTTAATATATCATTTACCTCATTTACCTCCATGGGTCCTATTTAACAAACGCTCTTCTTATCGCATACTATATATTGTTCATTACTCAATATACTCTTCAGATTGATCTTCTAATATTTATGCTTCTATAGTACAAAGATCTTCCCTTCTATCGCTTAGAAAACATGCATCTCATCTCATCTCTACCCATATTCTCCGTTCCTCAAAAATGAATACTCTGAGTTATATTGATCCTAAGCTATGGAATGTTCTCCCATCCTATATTTTATTAATAAAATGGCATACAATATTCAATAAATATACACAACAATTGATATCAGGTGGCAACCTGAAATACGTAATACTGTAAATCTGTAATATTATTTGTCATTATTATGTTATTTAATAATTTCCTACACGTAGAATATTCTACTTTATATTCCACGTATTCTAATTTATTGTATTATTATTAATAGTATTTATTGTTTTACCTATTTTTATTATTCTATATATACATTTTTGAGAATTTATTTATGATTTATTTAAGTGTTTAAAATAAACTTTCAATCAATATGTTATTTATATTAATATCATAAGATATTAATAAATTGTATATTAGAAAACATACTTATTTAATAATTATGTATACATATATTTCTATAAATATATATATATTTCTGTCTATTTGATACCATGGTGCACTGATGGCTGAAAGCAATTAAACCTATTTTAATGAATATATTTACATTTCACTCGACTAGGTTCAAGCACAACTCGACCCCTCATTAAATGAGTCTCTCTGTACATGTACATGTGTGTGTGCGTGTGTGTGTGCGTGTGTACTTGAATATCAATCACATAATGTCGTGTTAATAACTACCTAAACACGGGTTAGCTACAGAACACCTAGCACACCTAGCACACATAGGTGTGAAACTATGCACCCTTGTTACACACATTACATCACATTCAGAGCAATTGTTCATCAGAACGTATTATAATGTATTTATATGTGTAGTTATGGTTCTACAGAATAAAATATCTCAAAATATAGCATTAATATATAGAAATTATGTATTCATTGAATATATATATATACAGTAAAAGCCATAATAACATGTATTGTACATCTAGTAAAGTACATCTAGTCGGTTATTCGCATATTGTCTGTAGAGCAGATAAGGGGATGTAATTTTAAAGTTACGCCCATAAATTAGAAGAAAATTAATTCATCATTTATAACTTATTTAAATCTAATAAAATTATAATAAATGATAACTATACTACAAATTTCTATATTAAATGTGTTTACACATATTACATAATGTTGATATTAATAATTTATCGATTACAACTTAATAACACATTATGAAATTAAGAAATATGTAATTATAAGTTTTTATGATACTATTTATTAAAATGTATACCATATATATGTAATGGTTGTAATATATATGTTGATGTATTTTATTATTATTGTCATCAGCATAGCTATGCAATAAAAGTGCACCTATAAATGATTTGACCACTGGACAGTATATATACTATGTGTACATAGCCTAATGAATACGAGTATTGCTGGATATGTGTATACACGTATCGGACTGGATTAAGGACTGAATTGATTCCCCATACGATTTCCGAGTCACGGGACTAAAAGTAAAAGTAAGTATACACTTATCAAACGTAAAAGCGATAGTAAAATCACTAAAGGTCTGTATATTTAAAATAATAATTGAGAAACTATTGTAAAGCCTAATAGTTCACCTGAATACGTTGTAATAATACTATTGTATTAAAGTCTATAACAAACTCGTGCACAAGAGGGGACGCCAATTTATTACGACATCGTATTTACATTGTGGAGTAAATAATAGTAAACGATAACTTTAATTGCTAATAATAGATACATATAAATATGTATAACACATAGTGGTCAACTGGTCAACCATGGATACGCATCAATGATCATGATAGCTCAATATTATATATAAGCTATAGCTAAACAAGCAACACAAAATAGTGGTCAATTATTCTTAGCAAAAGCAATGCACTTTCAAAAGATTTAGAAATTTGTCAAAAGATGTAGGTTCTAATATAGGTTCTAATTAAATTATTTACAGAGATATAACAGAAATATTGTAAAGAAAACAAATATAAGTATTCGTATGTATATATATATATATATATATATATATATATATTGATAATATGCAATGCATTAGTAAGGTACACTATAATTTACAATGTATTGTAGCTATTAAGGTTATTACTAATTAACACACACCTAGTATATATACTATCGTATTGTAAATATAGCCTAATATAATTACTAGATATTCTATAAATCGTTATAAGCGAATGAAATATCAAATATTCCATTGAAAATATGATGTTATAGCCTAATGTTATTGCAAACGGATTGTCATTATAGCCGTATAGATATATCTATAGATGTAAATCCAACAAATATTTAAAAAAATGACACTTTATCAGATTTTCGTTATAAATATCAACTGATATAACCGGTTTATATTGTACTTTAATATTAATATTGGTAATACTTATAGCTACCTAAATATATTATATAATTATATATATATATATATAAAATATGAGATTAAAATATATATATTAGTATCTACCATGTGTCGATAAATAAATTACATGAATAATAGCGTAATTAATCTATATTCTTTTAATATAAATATCAGTATACTTAATATAAACTTAATAATATATAAGTCCATGTTTTTTTAACGTTACTTTAACAAATTCAATATAGGATAAGAGATAAAAAGAGTCGGAGATTGCAGTATATCAAGGAGTATATATATATTTAAAAGTTGTATTACTCTCAGGTAGTCGATTGATATATATATATAAGAAGAAACATAAATAAAACAACTATAATTTTTTTCTATTCAAATATAATCCATCATTAATATATATTTATTTATCTATATAATGCAATACATTTGTTTGAAAAAATATATATATATATATATATATATATATATATATATATATATATGTATATCTGATAATATATTGTTTAATACACTTGACTTTCTTGAATTCCATCTTCTTTATAAACTCCTCGCCGTTCATCTTATCCAAAGTTAGTATGTCGCTCTAATGACAATGGCGCTACAGCACACATATAGGTGTATTGTTACGTCATATCGAGCCTCTATATTACATAACAAATAGATGCTAGTGACCGGAATAACATGCCCAGTAGACCAGCATAACTATGGAACAGCGTAATATATCTGACGTAATATCTATGATGTAATATCTACGATGTAATATCTCTGTTGATATTGATTATGGTCACAATACGTGGCTGTAGAACACTGGATTATGTAATATAGTATAGAAGCGTATACAATATTGACCTAAAGTATACGTTAACATTAATACTGTGTTAACCTATTTTAGTTTTAAAGTATTCTATATTATAGTATACTATTATAGTACCAATAGAACTATATAGTACCTATAGATATTAGTTAATACTATATTAGTTAATAACCAGTAGTAACTATTATTAACATTTAACTAGTAGTAATGTATTAGTATGTTTGTTATCAATTATACAGTATCACTATTTAAGTTGATATTGTACTGTAGTGAAAGTATACGCTGTAGAAGATATTCCTTATATGTATGAGGTATTCTCTGTTCAATATAGTATGGCGATTTATATATATATATATATGTCATGTATAGGCTATATATATATATATATATATATATATATATATATATATATATATATATCAATGTATATATATCAATGTATATATATATAAATGTATTAATATATTTGTCAATAGTTTATTCGCGTATTCGCTTAATTATTATTATTATTATTTAGAGTACCAACATATATTTACGCCTCTATGTCTATTTTAGCCTCTATGTCGTGTTAATTGTATTTGATATTATAAATAGTTCAATTGTTTCCTGTGTGTGAAAGGGGCTTAGACATAGCATTGTTTAATATACGATATTCGATGAATTCTCTAAGCCCTATCAGAATTGGTCAACCCTAGGCTTACCCGAATCGTCCTTCGTATATGATCCTAGCGGTCCCCTCTCTATTCGTTAGATTCGGTCGTACTATGATCCAATTCACAACATTTATAATGTATAATATACGTTAGTTAATGTTAATATACAAGTATGGCGTATTATAATACGGTCAACCAGCTCTATAGAGCTCTACGGAGTTTTACTGTGTTACTTGTTACCTGTTTTAGTATAATTACAATAATACAATGTAGCTTATCGTATCTTATTAATGTTAAGGTGCATAGTATAAATATGATATTATAAGTATTAAAGTATATGATACTTATAATTTTAAACCGTACTTTATTATTAATATTAATAAAGGTACACATATACATATAGTATACATATGCAGTATAACTAGTATACTATAGTATGAATAGTAAATGAGTATAGTATATTATTATAACATAACATCTATATATAATATAACAAATACGGTATATTTATAAATATGTTGAAAGCTTCAAGTGGTCATCGCTAGGTTTGCGATGGTACCGGTTACCGTGGTTCTAATTCCCTTTCAAATGTATATCGCTCTATTAAGATTTTATAAAATAAGCCGCGCCCCTATATTATCACGTGATTATATAAAAACAAGTATTGCTAAGTGTATGTTAATGTTTATATCGGGGTACACTGTACACTAACAGGGTACACTAACTAGGTTCATTGGGTACATTGTGTGGCGTACGACATACATCGTACGTCATACATACAAATGTGTATCCATATGCATATCAATATATTGATATAATGATATATTGATATATATTGACATGTTTACTAAATACATATATAGAGGTATTACAATCAAACACATTGTTTAAATTAAAATTACTCACGCTACAAGATTTCATCTATAGCCACTAATTTGATATAGTTGCTATATATATATAATTAGATAATATATATTATAGATACTATATATATTATAGTCATTTTATATACTCCAGTATATATATATAGTCAACTCCCGCTAAGTCGGACTACAATTAAGTTGGATTTCTTGATAAGTCGTACACATTTAGTTGGTTTGTTGGATTTGTATCTAGTTCCATGTTACATGTATCGGATAAGTAGGATAAGTTTGATTGGATAAGTATATTATTGTCATTTTTATGATTTTTATACTGGATAATTCTGAATTTATATAAATTGTCAGAAATGTTTACTTTAAATAATGTATATTATAATTTTAGTAAGTAAGATTATTGAATACAACATGTTAAGTTATTGATTGTTGCATAATTCCACATTTCGGTAATCCTTTAACTCACGCTGCGCATCTCATGACGTATTTGCATGATATTCTGAATCTCGGATATGTCGGACATCTCGCTAAGTCGGACACTTTTCCCGGTCCATTGAGTGTCCGACTTATCGGGAGTTGACTATATATATATATATATATATATATATATCAACTTATTTATCCATTATTGTTACTACTTAATCTAGTTGTATTACAAACTATTAGTTTATAAATAATACCATATTTAATGTAATCAGTATATATCGATATATTAATAGTTGTTTGAATAGGAAATTATATTGTATTCATAAATTCTGTTCATAAATTGTATAATATTTTAAATAAATTGTCATATTTCATATTGTGTTCAGCCTCGATAATATGTACTATAGAACTATTGTAATATTATAGTGAATATCCTATAGGATATAAATCAAAAACAATATTAACAATATTGATTAAATTCTATTAGTAATTATAACTAACCAAAACTACTGAGTAGGATAATCAAATCTTATCAATAAAAGTGAATAATACATAATAGTCATTTACTATCTTATATCGGTAATATTTTACTGAATAATGCCCTCAGCAATATTCTAACCTGTATTTGATATCCTAACGAAATGTAAGGACGACGGGGTTTCGGCTAGACTTTAGTTATATTAAGGTTACCTTAATTAAGCTATAATGTATATATGGTATATACGTTGTTATTTTAGTTATATTGATATATTCGTATAATATAAATAAATATTAATTTTAATATATATTTATTCGGTTAATCTAAAAAATGAATACGGTAATTATTCGATTACAATAATTCAACATATTTATAAATCTATTATTATTTAATATATATTATTTAATTCATATATATGTAATCAATATATATATATATATATATATATATATTATATATATATATATATATATATATATATTCTACACGTATAAGCTATAGTAATATTAACGTGTGCGGTTACATTATAATTACGTCATCAATCATCAAATTAACCATCGTCGCGTATCATTATCAAGATACAGGTACATATTTACTACGTAAGATTAATGGTTTTCGATATTCTAGTTTACAATGAAAACAATCGTATTATTATGTGCGTATATATATATATATAACATATTCTATATGTAATTTTTTATTAAAATACATTAACGAAATGTTTGTTAATTAATTAATGTACCATTTTACCGGATGCGACACATATAATCACGTATCGTTTATTACAGTTCGAGGTTATCACGTGATTATCGGTATATATTACGTAACAGGTAAGCTATTAGTCATCGATTACATTGTTGACAAGATGTCTTAGTCATTTCTATAAATAGGCATTGGTCACGCGCGACAACGAGCGATATGGCCACAAGTGTCCGCTAGTGGTTAGAGAGATACAGAGAGAGAGGTCAATACTACATAGATACTATACTATACTATACTACAAGGATACTATACTTCACCCTCCTATATCATAAATATCGTGTGTTTGTGTGTGTGTGTGAGTGTGTGTGTGCGTGTGTGTTTATGTATGCGCGTTTGTGCATGTTCACATATGTGTGCGATATTGTGTGCGATAGTGTGAACGAGAGTGTACAATATACATACAATGTACAGTGTACATGTGTGCGTGTGAGCGAGACGGTGAAAGGTAAACATGACATGTCTACTGTGTTATGTATACCCCTGTTGTTAGCTTATAGTAATACTATATATATATATATATATATATATATAAATATTATTACTTAATAGTTTATCTATTATTATACATATATTAATAGTGAAGTATGAATATTAATGTTAACATTAATATTAACAACAGGGGTATACAGAATTCTTATAGTACGTTAATGTATATATTATTCGGTATTCTTTATTAGATTTTGTCATTCTAAATGTTAGTGAATATATTGTTCACACTTATATATGTGTAATAATATAGTACTAAACTATATCTATATATATATTCGTCTAAACATACTTTAATTAGGTGGTGCGCGGCGGGCTCGTACGCCGAGGCCGCAGGCCGAGCCGTCCCCACCTCGACGTTAACGAGTTTTACGATTTTTTTTCAAAATTTTTCAAAATCTCTTTCCCATAAAAGTCTTTTTCCGTCAAAAATCTCAACAAAGTGTATACTTAAATTCAAATAATGTTCGATTTGAATTAGGAATGCTCATTAGGAATACATATTATGCGCACACTCATTTTCATCAACGGGCAATATTTCTGGTAGTATTTTGGGTTTTTATCGTTACAATTTAATATTTAATATTTTATATAAATTCAAATAATTAAAATTCGCCGTAAGGAAAACGTAAGGAAAACGTCGGGAGATAAAGTGGGGCAGCGGGGGTAACATGAATGATTTACTTTTTTGAATATGTATTCACGCGATACCAATAATCGTTAAATAGTGTAATTTTTTGATCGATTTACGTAATCGAAAAATTTAAATTCGACGCAAATTTTTAATAACAAACATTATCGTGGAGAATTTTATCGTAAAAATGAGTTTCTCTAATTTCGAATACATTACGTAGATTTACGAAATGGTACTTCCGGTTTGAATATCGAAATAAAAATTGGTAAATCGGAATTTATTTACCCGTATTATTAAGGTGAAATTCAAGAACGAGTAAAATCGAGTTAATATTTTTTACGTTACAGGTTTATGTTAATTATTTCCTATCTACGCCATGTAAACATAAATTATTAAACATAGGTGATGTAAAAATCAAAATCTACAATAATTATTCTATTTCAATAATTTTAACTTTATTAAATAGTTAATTAAAATAGAATATACTTTGATAAATTGTGACTTCTTATGTTTAATATTCTTCGAGCTACGGCCGAAAAAGTGAAAAATACATGATTTTAGAATAGTCTATTTAACCGACTTCCGTTAAATTTGTCGTATAAATTATGAATTCATCAGATTAGGAGTACGAAAATACATGTAATAAAATCAGAAAAATCGTGAAAATATGAATAATAGGGTTTCCATCTCTGTTTTAATATTTCGCCAAATGTCATCATATATATGGTCAAAGAAAAAAATATTTTTTCTAAAATCTATTCTATAATTATATATGCATTACATACCGAGTGAGTCTATACAAATATATATATTTCTATATATATATATATATATATATATATATATTGATATTTTTAGTTATATTTTGTGTTTAGGTTGGGTTAAGTTTTAATATTGGTAGATTTTTTTTAGCTGCATCACTTCCCGTGTGAGCCTATAAATCATATTAATTTATATTGTTATTTTCACAGTTGTGGTTAGGTTGGGTTAAGTTTTAATTTGTGTAGGTTTTTTTTATCTGCATTACTTCCCGAGTATGCCTATACAAGGATATTTTCACAGTTGTGGTTAGGTTGGGTTAAGTTTTAATTTGTGTAGGTTTTTTTAGCTGCATTACTTCCCGAGTGAGCCTATAAAAGCATATTAATTTATATTGTTATTTTCACAGTTGTGGTTAGGTTGGGTTAAGTTTTAATTTGTGTAGGTTTTTTTAGATGCATTACTTCCCGAGTTAGCCTATAAAAGTATATTTTCTCTGTTGTGGTTAGGTTGGGTTAATTTTTAATTTTGTAGGTTTTTTTAGCTACATTACTTCCCGATTGAGCCTATACAAGGATATTTTCACAGTTGTTGTTAGGTTGGGTTAAGTTTTAATTTGTGTAGGTTTTTTTAGCTGCATTGCTTCCCGATAGGCATATAAAAGTATATTGCACTGTTGTGGTTAGGTTGGGTTAAGTTTTAATTTGTGTAGGTTTTTTTTAACTGCACTACTTCCCGAAAGAGCCTATAAAAGCATATTTATTTATATTGTTATTTTCACAGTTGTGGTTAGGTTGGGTTAGGTTTAAATATTGGTATGTTTTTTTTAGCTGCATTACTTCCCGATTGAGCCTATACAAGGATATTTTCACAGTTATTATTAGGTTGGGTTAAGTTTTAATTTGTGTAGGTTTTTTTAGCTGCATTACTTCTCAAGTTAGCCTATACAAGTATATGTTCACTGTTGTGGTTAGGTTGGGTTAGGTTTTAATTTGTGTAGATTTTTTTAGCTGCATTACTTCCAGAGTGAGCCCTATAAAAGCATATTTATTTATATTGTTATTTTCACAGTTGTGGTTAGGTTGGGTTAAGTTATAATTTGTGTAGGTTTTTTTTAGATGCATTACTTCCCGATTGAGCCTATACAAGGATATTTTCATAATTGTGGATAGGTTGGGTTAAGTTTTAATTTGTGTAGGTTTTTTTTTAGCTTACTTCCCGAATGAGCCTGTTATTTTAACAGTTGTGGTTAGGTTGGGTTAAGTTTAAATATTGGTAGGTTTTTTTTAGCTGCATTACTTCCCGAGTGAACCTATAAAAGTATATTTTCACAGTTGTGGTTATGTTGGGTTAAATACTTTTACTCATTAGTAATAGTAGACCAAAGTAGTTAAAGTTTTGTTTTAATAAATACATTATGAAATTATCATTGTTTTTTTTCATTAAAATAAAAAAAAGATAAATAACGGCCCACTGACTGCTAGAAAACATTATATAAAAATCTAAAAAAGACCCAATAGTCTCAAATAACCCATTACACCCACACCTAAAATAGTCTCATTCACGGGCAATGCCACCCACCCTAGTATGTATATATATTTATATATATATATTTACTAAATTTATATTTTAAATTGTAGTTTATTTTTACGTATTATTATTTGTAATTTTACGCTCGTATATTTATTTGTTATATTAAAGTTGTAATGGATTAACCCTCATGATGTAAGCATATGTTACTAGATAATCTCTGGTACTCTCCCCAGAGAAGAATTTGTATTTCTTTCCTATACCTAGTAAATTATTATCAATTCAATTCTATATATATATATATATATATATATATATATATATATATATATATATATAGCATATCAATAATGATTACTATTATATATCTCCTAAAATACCCTTCTATCTCGTTAACTCCCAACTACACTACTTATCACGTCAATATGATTAAGCTTTCACGTATACATGATGTACATTGTACCCGAATGGTGTACACAATATACTGAGTGTACAGTACACAATGTACATCATGTACATCCCATACATTATACAGTATACATCGGGTGATACCCAGCGCCGTCTGGATTACCATATATGGCTAAGGGGTATACATCTACGCGAGTAATATCAACATCTTATCATATAGCCTGTACTAGACACATATGCGCATCACAATGTCGCCGATGTGAGGTATTAATGTGACATCTGGTAGTGGTGTTGTGTTCACACTTATCAGAAAGCACTGCGTCGAAAGAGTGTCCACTATTTGGGGTGTTATAACACCCTATAGGGAATCTATAACACCATATAGGGGAATGGCTAACCTTCGTGCGTTCACCAAAGTGAAACATAAACATTACTAAAATTTACTAAAAACCGTAATCATCAATATTAACCCAACCCAACGTGTTAGTACGCTACTACATAGAACTATAGCTCGTACTTAAATTTATCATCATTTTGAAATCTCACCGATATTTAAAAATCCGAAATTATCCAATACTATTTACAATAATAATAATACTATGTAATTATTGAGACGCGGTATTAATAAAAGTAATTTAGATGGATTCCTCAAGAAATCGTATATTTGTAAATATTATAAATAACCGCGATGGTATCATTACAAAATAATGCGAATAGGTAACTATTTATGTCGTATGTTATGATGTATTGTTTATTAAATTGTTGATAAACACGATAGAGAGAGAGAGGGAGAAAAATAATCACTACCCGGGATCGAAGCCTGCGATATCTCGATGTTCATGTATTGCACACATCTATAAAATGGGTCCACTATATATAGCATGGGTCCCATAGCTAATACATGGGCCCTACTATCTATATACCTCGTGGGCCCCCAGCTATGGACCCCGGGCTATTATAGCGATACTAATATGTACGGAGTAACTCCCAATCCGTCGGTATACGCGAGAAGAGTATTTACACACAAATCTGCTAATTATACACACTAACACATCATAATTATATTACTCGCACGCATGTATATATATATATATATATATATATATATATATATATATACTTGGGTACGTATACGAATGTTAACTAATAATATGGATTACGTAACGTATGATGAAGAAATATATGAATATAATATTCCTTCTATTTAATAATGTGATTTAGATTAATATATATGTATATATATATATATATATGTATATTATACTGTACATTATATTTACGAATAATATATGTGTTATGGGTATAACTATCTGGGAATTATTATTTAAAAATCCTAAGTGATTTTTAGAATGAAAATCTACTTTACTATATAATAATATTCACTCTATAACATATTTGTTATATAATAAACATGAATTATTCATAATCCTTATATATTTAAGTCTTTAAGTCTTTGTACTGGTGGTGGTGGTGACGGCGTAGGTAGTAATAGTAGTAGTAGTAGTAGTAGTAGTAGTAGTAGTAGTAGTAGTAGTAGTAGTAGTAGTAGTAGTAGTAGTAGTAGTAGTAGTAGTAGTAGTAGTAGTAGTAGTATTAGTAGTAGTAGTAGTAGTAGTAGTAGTAGTAGTAGTAGTAGTAGTAGTAGTAGTAGTAGTAGTAGTAGTAGTAGTAGTAGTAGTAGTAGTAGTAGTAGTAGTAGTAGTAGTAGTAGTAGTAGTAGTAGTAGTAGTAGTAGTAGTAGTGGTAGTAGTAGTAGTAGTAGTAGTAGTAGTAGTAGTAGTAGTAGTAGTAGTAGTAGTAGTAGTAGTAGTAGTAGTAGTAGTAGTAGTAGTAGTAGTAGTAGTAGTAGTAGTAGTAGTAGTAGTAGTAGTAGTAGTAGTAGTAGTAGTAGTAGTAGTAGTAGTAGTAGTAGTAGTAGTAGTAGTAGTAGTAGTAGTAGTAGTAGTAGTAGTAGTAGTAGTAGTAGTAGTAGTAGTAGTAGTAGTAGTAGTAGTAGTAGTAGTAGTAGTAGTAGTAGTAAGTAGTAGTAGTAGTAGTAGTAGTAGTAGTAGTAGTAGTAGTAGTAGTAGTAGTAGTAGTAGTAGTAGTAGTAGTAGTAGTAGTAGTAGTAGTAGTAGTAGTAGTAGTAGTAGTAGTAGTAGTAGTAGTAGTAGTAGTAGTAGTAGTAGTAGTAGTTAGTAGTAGTAGTAGTAGTAGTAGTAGTAGTAGTAGTAGTAGTAGTAGTAGTAGTAAGTAGTAGTAGTAGTAGTAGTAGTAGTAGTAGTAGTAGTAGTAGTAGTAGTAGTAGTAGTAGTAGTAGTAGTAGTAGTAGTAGTAGTAGTAGTAGTAGTAGTAGTAGTAGTAGTAGTAGTAGTAGTAGTAGTAGTAGTAGTAGTAGTAGTAGTAGTAGTAGTAGTAGTAGTAGTAGTAGTAGTAGTAGTAGTAGTAGTAGTAGTAGTAGTAGTAGTAGTAGTAGTAGTAGTAGTAGTAGTAGTAGTAGTAGTAGTAGTAGTAGTAGTAGTAGTAGTAGTAGTAGTAGTAGTAGTAGTAGTAGTAGTAGTAGTAGTAGTAGTAGTGGTAGTAGTAGTAGTAGTAGTAGTAGTAGTAGTAGTAGTAGTAGTAGTAGTAGTAGTAGTAGTAGTAGTAGTAGTAGTAGTAGTAGTAGTAGTAGTAGTAGTAGTAGTAGTAGTAGTAGTAGTAGTAGTAGTAGTAGTAGTAGTAGTAGTAGTAGTAGTAAATATAACGTACATATAATATAAATTATATATAGGCTATTAATATTATATAGTTAATAGTATATTATACTAGAGGTTGGTTGTAATTAATAGGAGTATAACTATCCTAACATAATATTAAATAATTAAATATTTGCCATCCTCTCAAGTGTGTTTCATTATTCAGAAACAGACGATCGTCTATTTTTAATAATAAATAATCAATAATACGCGCTGTATTTAAAATGAGAGTATTGTTTGCTTGTTGTCTTTGGGAGATGAGACCTCTACAAGTGACAATTGTTTTGAATAATTAACTACCAATCTATGACCTCTACAAGTGACAATTGTTTTGAATAATTAACTACCAATCTATTATTAGACGTGCCATGCAATGTATGCGTTAATTTATTGCGAGTGAGAGATCTTAGTAGCCACGCTACTAGACACTGTTATACACACTGTTAACTAATAGTTATAACTACACATCGGTTGTAATACTTGTTAGTTATAGTCAATATAATTACTTCTAATGAATCCCGTACATATCTATATAGTTGTATATATTGGTATACATATATATATAGATAAAAATGGTACTTCTTTATTTAATTTATTAATTATTTATCGTCTTAATGTTAATGACTATGGTACTTTTTTTATGATTTTTTTAACTATGTTATTGATATAAATATATCAACATTTATTATTTTATAAGTGATTTAATATTCATTATTTTCCTTTTTATTTCCTCATATAGAATTCAAACATCTTACATATAGTTTCTCATTGAAGCAGCATGTTGAATTTCCTACCCATATTAATGGTAAATTTGTTTAAGTAATTTTTTATATTTAATTTTAACACAATAATACAGTTCCATAGTAAAATCTACTATTTCCTCGGATCTTATAACGGATCATATTTCAATTATCTGTAAGTTGAAAATGTTCAATATTCAAGTGGTTATATTATATAAATATAAAATCTATTGACTTAGATTTATTTTTTTCAGTTATATCTAATATCATAATTACATTTTATTAGTAAAATTATGGATACAATTATGGCTATTGTGGGAATTACATGATTATTTATTACATACTTATTCATCATGATTTACTAACAGATTGCTGATTGGGATATATGATACATTTGATTATGGTATATATCGTATATTCAAAATATATATGTTTCTATAAAATTAATAATGAATATTCATCTAATAAATTACTTAGGTGTACTACAGGATTCAGTACTTTATCACTAAAGTATTGTTTCATGTCATTATTTGTGTCAACACTAAATAAACTATATATCTATCTATATAAATTGTAGTATAATATACATTTTAAAGTTATACGGTCATCAGTATACTCATTATTTCGCATAAAATTATGTTATCATACTTACACCTCCGATAAATTATATGATGTACAATATGTATCTGCTAGACCGCGAATAATATATAAAAGTATTATGATTGTTTATATATGCCTTAAATCAAATATATATTTTAAAGATCTACTGGTAAACCAGATTGATTCTATACAATCTAGATCGTCTTCTAAGAAAATACTGCATTACCACGAGTGTAGGCTGGCTAGATATGGTAAAATATCTGTTCGGCATTCGGCAGATGCTTTATTTTTTTCACTTTATTAATCTAACAATCTTTTATCCTATTTTGTTCTATTAACATATTATTTTATATGTATTGTTATTTTTGCTAAAACATAAAAGAGAACTATCTTTGTTATATCTGTGTCTAAATAAATCATCTATAAATCTATCTATCTATATAAAGTCAACAATTATAGTTATTCCTATTGATACTATAGCTACTCCTGTTCTTAATGCATTACTTAGAACTGTAAAATGAATGTCTTCATGTTATACCAATATCCTATACTATAGTTTATCTTACACATCTATATATATATATATATATATATATATATATATATATATATATATATATTGATATATTGATATATGTACGCATGTACAAACATATCGATATTGTTATTGTTGTGTATATATTCGATGTTGAGATATAAAGGCGATGTTGAGACGTAGAAGATGTTGAAGAATAGTTATATTATTAATTAGTCGCAACAATAATATTCTCAATACAATAGTGTTGACCGTATACCCTGATACATAATAGTATTATATAATAATGGCATTATACGTTGACCTATAACTAGATTAGCGTGTGTGACATTTTAAATGTCAAATCTATATATAGATTGTAATATTATTATTATCATCAACACCCATATTAAAATACATGTATATTTAGTATATATATATATATATATATATATATATATATATATATATATATATATATATATATATATACTGTGCGTTATACAAAAACTTGCTTAAAACTAGTTTGAACAAATAGTTAATTAGTGTACATTGTATACATGTTTTCAAACCATTATATTCGTATGTAATATAAAAATATAATATGTTAAAAAAATATATATCACCACTAATTAATGAATAAATTAATTAAATTATGACTGATTCTGTAGGTGAATAGTAACAATGTTAAAAGCAATGATTTATTTCCAATAATGTATAATGTATTACAATGTATTATTTACAATATATAATAATATAATATTATTGAACAAAATATATGTTAACATTTTAAAATAAACGATATATTAATTAAGGTAAAAACATAATAAACAACAATTTAAATAATTATGAACAAAATAGAATGCGCTCTCAAAAAAGTAGTCTTATACCCGTCTAATTCGTATGCATGTGTAAATATAATAACGTATTATCAGTAAATAATACTTAATGCTTAATGTACATTTAATGTTGTCAATGTATAAGTATATATTAATTATTATTATATATGTATATATATATATATATATACAGAACTGTATACATTTTATTTGTATATATTACATATTTAAATTAAAATGGTTCATATATATTTCATATTACATAGAATTGATATTTTAATAAATGGCATACCATAATATTAGTAAGCATTCGAAGAGCGCGTCGTTATAAAGTGATAATTAAATAATGCAGTATTGATTAATTGTGATGGATAACAGCATCCGGTCGCGAGATGACCTTGGGGTCAACATCCTCCTCGTCATTACGTAACCTCTATATTACGAATTAAGTCGTATACGACAACGTATACGTTATATAATACTATGATTTTCTAATATGATTTCTCGTACTTCTTTATTAATAGCGGAATTCGTATTGTTTGAATTCTTACTTCTCTTTTTATTATTAATTATTATTCTTCTTTCACGTTATTTATATTATTTTGTTCTTCTTTATTTTACAATCTTCTATTTTTTCTTTTATTGTGATATAATTCTTATTTATATACATCTTTTAAATCTTCATCGCTTGTTCTTTATGAACTATAGAATGTATTATATTGCAATTTATAAGTAGGTATTATATAGTAGGTATTATATAAGTATATTGTAAGACAACAAAGTATTACTATGTGTAAGTATTACTATACCTAACTATTTACTTCCCATCATCAATTAATGTCATATATAGATGTTGTGGATCGTAAAATTTATCAATTTAATTTTTAATATAATAGCGGCTTAGTAAGCAATGCTTACCTACCAATATATTGAAGCTTATTGAATATAAACCCCAGGTATTCTCCTGTACCTTGGCTGTTAGCCTACCATTCGTATAGGCGTATTATTCTTATATAATTAAGTATGGTAGATTATGGGAGTGTCACTCTTTTTAATACTGAATTACGTCACCAAGTATACATATATATATATATTATTTCTCTCTCGACACCTATTGGTATCATATTACTATCACAACTATAAGATACGAGCACTGCATACACGATATCGATGTATAGGTATAATAAGCTTGAAACAACGAGTATTATAAACACGGGCTTCGGTTGACAACAACATTACTGTATACTGTACTAATGGCAGTATGTTTCTAACGCAACTTCGCATCGCCTCTTATTTAATATGAAACGATATCGAATATCATCAATATTATATATATATATATGTATATGTATGTGTGTTCGTATATGTACATATTAGTATATATGGAGGTGCTACACACAAAGATCGGGTGAGTCACATAAGCCAGCCTAATTAGTGGTCTAGTGTAGCCGTAGTCGTTACCGCCCCTTCTGCATTGCCGCAGCCGTGTAGTACGTAATAGAGGGCGTGGCTCTAATCTAGGCGCCGCTGTGTGTCGCTGTGTGTCGCTGTGTGTCGCTGTTACGCAATACAATCGTATTATTTACATCGCACGGTAAAGATCAAATGTCGTGGATACACTCGTACGCATAATATATTATATTATTATTAATACATGTATATATATATATATAGAATTAATATATATATATATATATATATATATATATATATATACAGTCAACTCCCGATAAGTGGGACTCGCAAGGGACCGAGAAAAGTTTCCGACTTAGCGATATGTCCGACGTATCCGAGATTCAGAATATCATGCAAATACGACATGCGACGCGCAAAATTGTTGTATTCAATAATATTACTTACTAACATTATAATATACATTATTTAAATGAAACATTTCTGACATTTTATAAAAAAAAATCCTACTTATCAAGTATAGAAATCATAAAATTGACTATAATATGTGTCCGACTTATAGAAAAGTCCGACTTATCCAATCCAACTTATCTGACTTATCCGATTAAGTTAATATGCATGTAGATATATCATACATGACAATATCTAGATCCATGGATCTAGATACAAATCCAACCAAACCAACTAAATGTGTTCGAGAAGTCCGACTTATCCGTAGTCCGACTTACCGAGATATGACTGTATATATATATAATGTATATATATATGTAATAATAATTATTATAACTAATATTTATTATGAGAATTCTGTTTATATTAGTATATTATATATAAATAAAAATAAACATTTGTTATTATCTATTTACTTCTAAATGACTCTAAATTAAGATGTTAATAACTACTTATATATATTATGAAATACATATTATGTATGTATAACTTATATAGTTATAAAACTTGAAATTTCAGTCCAGATATCAAAATTATATAATGAATATTTTCTGAAAAAATATTACAATAATATATAGGAAATAAGTAATAATCCTACGGAAATAAGTAATAATAATTATTCACTTAGATCAATATTCTACAAGATATCATTCACAGAATTTAACTTAAAAAACACAATAATATATATTAATTAGTTTAGTATACGAATAACTTTTATATTAGGTTATTATTTATCTTCTCTAAATAATTACAAAAAGTTAAAAATTAGACTATATTTATTTAATAAAACAAATATTAATTACATAAGTATTGTATTTAAATGAATAGAATAGTTAATTTAAATTAGAAAAAATATAAATGAAACAGAACGTCATTAATTGATAATAATAATATTATTATTGCTGATAATATAATATTGGGAATAATAATACGGGAAAACAATGAAATAAATGTATATAATATATTAAGTCTATAGACAATAAATATAAACGATAAATAAGTAATTAATCAAACATAATAGAATATATAATGCATTATTGATGTGAGATCTCACCTTGAGGAATATTTAATATACCTAATCAGCAATATAGCAACCTAATATCAATAACGATATTGATGTTGTATTAATTCTCTCATTACTAGAAGCAGGTTGGTATCTCGATAAGTTCAATAGAACTTCTATACCATACCTGAGTTTTTGATCTCGGTCATCAACTGAATCTGATATTATTATTATTATTATTATTATTATTATTATTATTATAATTTATTCCAGTATTGTGGGACTGCCGAAATATGAAATGCCGAGTCGACATTTCTGACTTAGTATTCGGCAGCTATGGTTCTATAGTAGATTATAAGCTATACACGACGTACAAAGATAATAGGTATAGTAGAGTGTACTGATAGTATATGACCTTAATAGGGTTAACCCTATAGGGGATGTTGATAGAAGTTTAATTTACATCACGTTATTGTTTTTAAATAAATCACGTAATTGTACCAAACCAATATATATATATATATATATATATATATATATATATATATATATATATAAACAAGATATATCTCAATACACGATATTATTAAATAGTAAAAAAATAATTAAATAAATATAGATAATATGTAAAAATATAAAAATTATATGAAAATAATAATATTTATTAGCTCATATTTATGAAGTTTATTGAGATCAATTACACCGGGATCCCTAACATTTTTGTCCACTAGTCCACTATTCCATTAACCTGTATGTCCACTAGCCCACTAGCCTATATGTCCTCTATAGAGGTGTCCTATAGAGGTTACTATAGTCCATTAGTCGACTAACCTATAGATGGTTACCAAACACATCTGAAACATAGATACAATTCAAGTTGAATTATGATTGCCTCCCGGAATATGGATTAACCGTTTGAGCTTTCAAAGTCGCGGTAGTCGCGATGAATTTTATTATACATTAAATATAATGCATAATATCAATCCCCTAGTGTAACATACATATATATATATATATATATATATACACAAATATATGTGTAATATGCCACGTCAGCGGTATTATAAATATGATGTAATCACTACCATATGATTAAGATTTAGGTGTAATATTTAACATTGCCTGTATATCTCATTTGGCTAAGGCGTCAGACACACAAGCAGACGCGACTATTAAAATAGGTCTTAAATAATACGTAGAAGTGATCTTATATAATTGTGTATAAATAAATGATCGGCTCTTGTTAAAACCATGGATGCCTTAACATGAGAGCGGCTTCGAAGGGACATTAGAGCCATATGGTTATAAGTGAAAACTTCATCTAAGTTCCTAGATGGGAAGAAGGACTTCACCAAATAAAAAATAAAACCACATTATATGTGTAGGTGATATGAGTGGTATGAGTGATAATACTATAGTAGTAATATATACCAGTATATATACTAGTAATTATACTAGCAATTATATAATGCAATTAAAATTCACATACTTATTTTGGTATTACATAATTAAACAAAATTAAATTAACTTAACATTATTAATTAATTATTATAAATTAAAGCAATGTATGATGTATTTATAAATATATATATGTATATGTATATTGAATATAATAATTTATTTATTAACAAAATCATTCTCATTAAATATACATTTTTAATTTTGTAAAATAGTTATTATTCAGATATCACCTATGTATTATATTGTTTGTTGTTAAGTCTGATGAGTAAGTAGACATATAAATAAAACCAGTAATGCATATTATTAATATATTAAACTATTCCGTATTATAATATTCGTATTATCTATATAAATCATACACACACCCACACACACACATACATACACACCCACACACACACACATACACACACACACACACACACACACACACACACATACACACACACGTATACGTATACGTATATAAAATCACGTGTACAAATAAGTAGGCCAACTAACACTATGAATTTGAAAAAACTATATAGTCAAATGTTCGAGTCATTCCCTATAGAGTTATATATAACACTTGTATTAGCTGATATTATGAAGCTTACTCCTAGGTTTCTTTCTAACACATGTACATGTATATGTATACATTTATTTGTATTAAAATATATATATATATATAAATATGTATTACCCGTTATATATAAATATATAATTATTATTAATATGATATAAAGATACGCGGTTTATGCACTTAGTTCTATGCATCTAGATCAGGGGTTCTTAAACTATGGGTCATGACCCAAAAAAGGGTAATAGGTGTTTTTCAAAGGGTCATGGGGTTTTTTATTAATAATATTACATTTTAAAAAGAAGATTTCTCTGAAAATTCCGTGTAATAGTAAATCTCAATTAGTATTATTATTGGTGAACAATTACATTCTCAATATTTAAATATGTTTAGAATCAAGTCAGCTATTCGACGAGTTAAATTTTCCTGCGAGCCAAAACAAGTAGCAATTATAAGATTTCCTCTATAGAGCATTACGCCCCTTTATTGAGTTTTTCAAGTTTAAAAAAACTCAACTTAAACGATCACGTTTGGACAATGATTCAAGTATAATGTTTCAATCAAGTAACGTTACAAGAGCATCCTATGGAATAGCGCTTCTTATTGCCAATCAAAAAAGCATACACAATAGGAGAATCTGTATTGACACCCTATGGTTTCATTGTATAATTAAAACTGCCAAATTGCTTTTGGAATAGAAATATGTATACATATTGAGTCAGATTAGTTTATCCAATGATACAATTAAAAATAGAATTGATTAAATGTCAGAAGACATTAAATTACAAGTAATAAATAACATTAGAATCTCACTTTTTTTTGTTTACAACTCGATGAATATATAGATATTTCTCACATCTCACAGTTATTAGTATATGTACGTTACATTCGCGATAGCAAAGTTGAAGAAGAATTTATATTTTGTAACCTTTAAAAACAACGACAGAGGCTATTGATATACCTTATCTTACCAGGTCGAGCTTGCTCGGCATTAAATTATTGATATAATGAACATATTTTCAGAATATTTCGAAAAAGAAGAACTATCTTAGTCAACATTAACTGGTGTATGCACAGATGGAGCTCCAGCAATGCTAGGATCAAAATCAAGATTTGCTACTTTAGTAAAAAAGAAGAATCCAGATATCACTATAATTATATATTGCATGATTCATCGAGAAGCTTTAGCGTCGAAAACTCTTCCTATTAATATGAAATCGGTTTACAAACATCAAAATGGTTAATTTTATTTTAAAAAGTGCACTTAATACACGTATTTTTCGGCTTTTATGTCAAGAGTTGAATTCTACTTACAAGGACCTTCTTTATTATACAGCTGTCAGATGGTTGTCGAAAGGTAATGTTATAGCACATGTATTTGAGCTCATGGATTAATTAAAAATCCATTTTTAATCTCAAGGTAAAAGTACAGAACATCCGTTTATTATAATTATGGATTATACATTTCCTATTCCTGAGGAAATGGAAAATGAATTTCTTAGTTTAGTAAATAATACATCCATGAAAAATGTATTCAAACAAGAAGAAAACATATCAGATTTCTGGACAACGATATCTTCACAATATCCAAAATAGGCCGAAAAAGTGCATGCGAATACTTTTACTATTTTCATCAACGTATTTATGCGGAAAAGGATTTTCTACATTATTGAATATAAAATCAAAATCTAGAAATAAACTTTAAGCAGAATGAGAACTGATATGCATTTCAAGCAAGACTTTGCCGAATATTTCAAATTTAGTATATAAAAAAACAAAGTCACAAATCATGAATGATTCAATGAATATTTTAAGCAAATCTGTTTTTTATTTTCAAAATAATTGTGGGTAATAGTAACATTTTATTTTATGAAAAGGGTCATGACAAAAAAAGTTTAAGAACCCCTGATCTAGATATTCTTAATGTTGTTGTAGTGGTAAACTCTATACACAGAATGTATAATAATTACTTATGTTAATATAAATATTCAAGTGTTTAATCGATATTTTATACATAATTATTATAATTTATTTAGTATACTCTATAATAATTATATATATATAAATATATATATTTAAAACTGCCTGTGTGGCACAGTGGCTAAGGCGTCAGACACACAAGCAGTAGGACACGGGTTCGACCCTCGTCCGGAACATTAATTAATTTTATAAAATGGGTCTTAAAATATTATTTAGAAGTGATCTTATATAATTGTGTATACATAAATGATCGGCTCTCGTTAAAACCATGGATGCCTTAACATGAGAGCGGCTTCGAAGGGACATTAGAGCCGTATATGGTTATAAGTGAAAACTTCATCTAAGTTCCTGGATGGGATGAAAGGACTCCACCAAATAAAAATAACATAACATAATATATCATATATATATATATATATATATATATATATATATATATAAATATACACGTTTAGTAAGTATTGTGTGTATGTATACAATGTACATAGATATAAAAAAGATATATTAAATGATAATCAATATATATATATAAATATATATATATATATATATAATGTATTTTGGATTATTCTAAAAAATAGACTGTCTATCAAATTATCCTGCAATTTTTATAATCATTTAAAATTACAAATAAATATTGATTTATATATATATATATATATATATATATATATATATATATATATATATATATATACGTATATATACGTATATATATATACGTATATATATACGTATATAAATACTGGGTGTCTCAATAGCTTACGTCATACAGTAGGACGCGTATTCTGTCGGTATATCTGTCCGGATTAATGATATATATATATATTAAAATAATATTTAGATGTAATCATATATAATTGATAATATATAAAAATTATCTTCTCTTCTCATTAAAACCTGGATATATCAGCATTCGATTTAATTCGAACGGGATATCGAATCCATTTGGTTATATGTAAAAACTGCATTTGATGTCAATTATGGGTTTAAATGAGATCTCCAAATATAAACAACATCGAATATATATATATATAATAAATATTCTAAAAATATATATTTTAAATTAGGATATCCATTAGTACTGTTGTCATTGGTTCTAAAGTTAGTGAATTCATAGCCTTATAGGCCAAATTTAAATAGTTCAGAGATTATTTACTTGAAGATTAATTGCAATATGTGTATTATACACACATTGAGAGATCGGAATATTTTAAATTTGAATAACTAAAACGTATACGATTTTGCTCACAAGTTGTAAAATAATAAATAATTATTTAATAATATCTGATATATATTATTTAATAATATCCTTAGGGGACCCTTCAAATTATGTAAAAAAAATTATTTAAACTTTTTTTTTTTATATTATATGTAACTTATACAAAATATTGTGATTAAAATGATGTTAAAATGATGTTTCTATGAGAATTATTTCATATAAAACGATCATTTTTAAAACATCATGTAGGTAAATAAATAATAAAATTAATTTAGGAATTAATTTGACAATTAATTTGTCATAAATATAACATGTACAAACTAATTATTTAAAAACTGAATATACTATAAATTTTCGAATTTTAAAAAGCAAATTAATGTTTGTTTATGTATTGTATTATTAATTCTATATCTGTGTGATTTGCATCACATGACTTCCTTTCTGGAATCCATTTTAAACTGAAAGATTATTCATATTTTCAAATACGATTTACATCTATATTTTGAATTTCAAGTTACATTTTTATTTGTAAATACAGTATATTTACAAATAAACACTATGCCTCTTAAATCTAAAAGAGCTAGAAAAATGGAGAAGAATACATGTGCTAAAAAGGTTTGTTTATTATATATAACATAATTTTAAATAACGAGTTTTTCATCATGGTAAATAATTTAAATTTAAAATATATTTATAAATTTAAATTTACTCATAAATAAATATGAAGTTATATTTATTTAGTAAGTGATTATTAAATATATATTTTATATAACATATATTTTGTTGTGTTATATATATTTAAAAATTATTTACTTAATTAAACAACATAAACTAAATATGATTTATAATATATAATATATATATACTATACTTTATATCAAATAAATATTGAGAAAATTTCATATGCATTTTATATAATATTTATAAGGTATATATATATATATATATATATAATTTATTATATATAATATATATATATAATAAACTTTATATCTAATAAATATTGAGACAATTTCATATATGCATTTTATATAATGTATATACTATAATTTATATCAAAACATAGAAAAAATATTTCATATATGTATTAGGTATAATATTTATAAATTATATATATATATATATATATATATATATATATATATAACTATATGGATAAATATATAAGTACATATTTCTCATATAGGTCAACCTAGACAACAGTACAAGTTATAGGAAGATTTCTTCGTATGATTTTGTTGATATTCAGACTAAAAAACTGGATAAAAATGTGCTGTTTTCTTTGGATTCCCTAATTGCAATGTTTACCGTATTGATTTGTTCGAGGTATAAAGAAAGTAAAGTAGAAATCAAGCTGCTTGGAAACATGGGGCTTTGTGAACACTTTCATCTTTACTGTAGCAGTTGCGAGACTGTTATATATGAGTCCTGGTCAACTAAAAGGATAGATATGAATAATAATAAATCTAAATTCTATTACAATATTCTTGCAGTAAAAGGTTCTCTATTTGCAGGTATACGTTACAAGTCGCTGACTGGAGTACTGCGTCATCTGGGTTTGCCTGCATTCTGCCACAGGATTTACGATGGGATTACTAAAGAGATGTCTAAAATGTCGTTAACTGTTAGTAACATTATATTGACCTTAATATTTCTATAATAATTTATATATACATATAATATATTTATAATATTTAATTTTACATGAATAAAATAAATATAATTCGTGTATGATATTTAAACTTTCATAATAATTTGTACAATTATATTCATTATAATATAAATATTGTGCCAAATTCAACAATTATATTTTTATTCAAATAATAGATTGCAGCAAATATGTGTAAGAAAGCGGTATCATTAATAATGGATGACATTCATGACATAGAAGGGTCAACCACTGATAGAGTTGTAACATTTGATGGATCATGGATGAAGCGTGGATATGTTTCTAAATATGGATTTGCTGCAGTTATTGATTACTACACCGGCTACGTTATTGACTTTGTTATTATGTCGAAATATTGTCAGGTAATAATATCGCATTGATATAAATTAATTAACTAATGTCAAGTAAAATGTATATCTATAGATATGTGAAAATATTTTAAAACAAGGATCCCCTAAACGAGAACATGATTGTACAAGAAATTATTCAGGAACTGCTGGAGCAATGGAGGTATATACAAATGTAATAATATTAATCTATTTAATATATATAAATATAATATATATTTTTGTAATATATTTTATGCTCTTCATTTTTTTTCTATTTCAGGTTCATGCTGCGGATCTAATGTGGAGGCGTTCAGTCGAGAAGAATGGCCTGCGGTATACTATTATGTTATCGGATGGTGATTCTAAGGCTCATACTGCTGTTTCAAAGATATACGATGTACAAAAAGAAGAATGCATCAATCACGTACATAAAAGATTAGGTTATCATCTTAGGAAAATTTCGAATATTGCCGCAAAAGATAAAGTAACTACTGGAGGAAATGGATATGGTCAACTCACGGGAAAAGTTATTGATAAGCTTTCTAGCTACTATAGAAATTCAGTTAGTAATATAATTTCAATTCGAATAACATATAATTACTCTAAATTATATATCTTACTAATAAACATAATATTTAATTACTTTTAAATAAAAATATATTATAATAAATTTACAGTTAAAAACTTATTCATCAATAAAAATGACTAATAATAAATACTATATCAAATATATTGAATTACAAATATATTATAATGAATATATTATCCTATAGATCCATAAATCTACTAAGGAAGAAATGTACCAGGCTATATGGGCTACCTTTGACCATGTTAGATCAACTGATGAAGTGCCGAATCATGAATTATGTGGAAAATATTGTGATTACAAGAAAGCAAAAGATGAAACTTCATATAATATATAAATATAATATCGGTGTATAAATTAATAATAAATAAAATCATACAGGATTAAAAGAAATGCCGAAGCACAAAGATTTATTGACGATACATATTAATGCAAAAATAGCCCCATATGTAAAAAAAGTTTATGAGCGAATGAGTTCAGACCATTTATTATCTGCGTGCCTGAGAGGTGGAACTCAAAATGCAAATGAAAGCCTTCATAATGTTATCTGGTCTCAATGTTCAAAGGTATATATATACATTTTTATTAATTGTATTATATTTTATTAATTATATTCAAATATTTTAGGCCAGTTTTTGCTCAT